>VSMD01061706.1:0-28806 GCA_008750895.1 Mirza zaza | reverse complement strand
AGGCCGGGCGCGGTGGCTCAAGCCTGTAATCCTAGCTCTCTGGGAGGCCGAGGTGGGCGGATCCTTTGAGCTCAGGAGTTCGAGACCAGCCTGAGCAAGAGTGAGACCCCATCTCTACTATAAATAGAAAGAAATTAATTGGCCAACTAAAATATATATAGAAAAAAATTAGCCGGGCATGGTGGCGCATGCCTGTAGTCCCAGCTACTTGGGAGGCTGAGGCAGCAGGATTGCTTGAGCCCAGGAGTTTGAGGTTGCTGTGAGCTAGGCTGACGCCATGGCACTCACTCTAGCCTGGGCAATAAAGTGAGACTCTGTCTCAAAAAAAAAAAAAAAAAATCCAACCAAAAACACCCAGGGCTCAAAGTAAAAAAGCAATAGGAAAAGGATTATAGGTAAGTTATGGTGAATTCGCCCAGTAGAATTATCCTCAGACATTAGAAAAGATCACTGGGAAACTTATGTGGTAACATAGAGTATTTATAAAGTGACACTGAGTAAAGAAATGTCCACAGTATGATTGTAAATATATGATAAAATGGATTAAATTTAAAAACAAACGCTACTCCAGCCTCCTGAGCAAGAGCGAGACCCCATCTCTACTATAAATAGAAAGAAATTAATTGGCCAACTAATATATATAGAAAAAATTAGCCAGGCATGGTGGCACATGCCTGTAGTCCCAGCTACTCGGGAGGCTGAGGCAGTAGGATCGCTTGAGCCCAGGAGTTTGAGGTTGCTGTGAGCTAGGCTGATGCCACGGCACTCACTCTAGCCTGGGCAACAAAGTGAGACTCTGTCTCAAAAAAAAAAACAAACGCTACTTAAGCACTTGCTGTTTTAGTCCTAATACTTAGTATTATCTCATTTACTCTCCCAGCTATCCAGTGGGGTACTTGGTACTTCTCCCTTTTACAGATGAGGAAACAGAGGGTCAAAGTGGTTCGGTGTCCTGCCTGCCTCCTCCCAGCCAGGATGTCAGAGCCGGGCTTGAAGTCAGGCCTAGCACTCTCTCCACCACATCATGCCAGCATCAGGAATAGAGAAGGGGGACAGGGGTAATTCCATTTCTGTCAGACTTCCTTTTCTGTTGCCATTATTGGAAATTTCTAAAGAAAAGAGTCTTTGGAGCTCTTTGAGGGTGTGACCCTCCCCAGACCAGGGAGGTGTTCGTGGTACAACTCATAAGATGCTGTGCTCTCTTCTCTAGGATGACATGGAAGCCTACCGCACCCAGAACCGCTTCCTGAACTCCGAGATCCACCAGGTCACCAAGATCTGGAGGAAGGTGGCGGAGAAGGAGAAGGCCCTCCTGATGAAGGTGTGAGTTGGGAGCCCTGTTGGGGCCGTCTGCGTTCCGGCCACCCTCCTGGTCGCACACTGCATGCCCCCGTCTCACTCTCCTCGTCACCTGTCTGCACTCCCCCTGGACTGGGCCTCGAGGGAGCAGGGCCCGTGTCAGGTTCCCCTGCAGAGCCCTGTGGCCTGGCCAGTTGGGCCATCTGCTCAGCAGTGTTTGCTCGGCAGCTGTGGGCGTGGAGACCAGTAAGCCCGGTTCCTGCCCGCAAGGACGGAGCAGACCAGTGAGGGAGTCGAACATGAGCAAGATGAATAGGGCTCATGGGATTCCTGGGAGCCCTCGGGGAGGAAGGAACATCAGGGAGGGCTTCCTGGAGGAGGTGCCTTCTGAGTTAAGTCCTGAGAGTTAGTGTTATCCAGGCAACCCATGGAGAAAAGCCTTGCAGGAAGAGAGACAGCGGCCTGAGCCGTGGGAGCAGGGCTGGGGAGGGTGAGACATGAGGCTGGACCCGAGGAGTTTGGAGCAAGCTCTGAGGAAACTGGGGACGTGTGGAAGGATTTAGAGTGGAGGAGAAGCTGCTGCGGCTGCTTGCTGGAGGGTGGGCCTGGAAGGGGATGGGCCTGTTTGGAGTCTATAGCAGGAGTCCCTGAGGAGGGTATTGGTGACGACAAGACTCAGGAAGAGCCCTGGTGAGAGAGTGGGAACCAGGCGGGACAGGTAGGACAACAGGCAAGACAGAGGATGGCTTGGAGTTGGTGACCTGGGCAGGGTACAGCAGAATTGCAGCCTTGCCCCCGAGGTCCCCCCGCCCTCGCCACCCTGGGATGAGACAGGAGCCAGGGTGGCCCAGGGGGTCATAAAATTACTGTCCCCATTTCACAGAGATGGAAAACAAGGAGGTGGCCTGACCTGCCTAGCAGCATCCGGCTTGTATAAATAGAAACACAGAAGTTCTAGGGAAGGGGGCGTGCAGTGGGGACCGTCCCAGGCAAGGGAAGAGGGTGGGCGCATGAAGGCCGTGAAGTGGGAGGGACATGATGTGTTGGAGGAACAGAAAGAGCCCACACGGTGGCAGCAGAGGGCACAAGGGTAGTGTCTGTCCCCTGGGCAAGAGCTCCGTCATGCTAACCACAGAGTTTGCTCTGTGCCAGCTGCCCTGGGAAGAGCTTTTATATATCAGCTCTACTGACCTTTACCAGAATCCTGGGGCAGACTCCCTATTAGCCCCATTTTACAGATGGATGTACTAAGGCACAGAGAGGTTGAGTAACTTGCCACAGGCCACACAGCTAGCCGTGGCTGAACGAGGATGGTACTGTAGGCCATGCAAGAGCTGTACTGTCCCTGTGCCCCCTTCCCTCCTTTCTTCTGAACCAGCTCCAGCCCTGGGCCGGTCCCCTCCTGCCCGCCTTGCTGCAAACCTCCGGATTCAGGGCCCATCTCCCTACCCTGTACAAAGCTGTGCGATTTGGGAGTCGGGGCACAGGAGGGCAGTGGTGCCCTAAAGCTGTGGGCAGCCCCGGCCCGGCCAGGTGGCCTGACCAGCCGCGCCTCTCGCTCTTGCAGTGCGCCTACCTGCAAGCCAGGAACTGCCAGGTGGAGAGCAAGCACCTGGCGGGGCTGCGGAGGCTGCAGGAGGCCGTGGGGGACGAGGCCGGCGAGTGCGCGCAGCTGCTGAGGCAGCTCACCCGGGAGGCGCTGCAGTGGGAGGCCAGCGAGGCCGCCGAGGGCGAGGAGATGAGGCCCATCAGGTGAGCCCTTGGCTGCCGTCCCTGCCGACGCGCGCAGCCCCGCACAGCTGTCGCCCTCTGACCTCCAGATCCAGGCGCACGCTTGCAGCGGACGCGGGGCAGGCTCAGAGCCGGGGTTGCCCTGGCCAGGCAGCACGCCAGCACAGACTCGGGGCTGCCTGCAGGGCCCGCTTTCTCCACTCGACCTGGTCGCCTCCCAGCCGTGTCTGTCGGGGGAGGGGGGGGGGGGCTAGCCGGCTGCCGTCTCTGCGCCAAGCGCTTGCTGAGCACGGTGGACACAGTAGTTAAGCGTAACGGAAACGAGTGTGCCTGTGCTCGAAGGCCCCTGGAGGCTGGGTGGCCCAGTGGCAGGAGCCCGGGCTTTGAAGCCAGACCATGCTCTCTTGCTGTGTGACCTTGGACAAGTCTCCTTACCTTTCTGAGCCTCATACTCAGCCTCCATAAGATGTGGGCCAAGAGCCCTGCTTTGCAGGATCACTGGGATTAAATGAGATAGCACATGCAGGGCGCAGAGTAGGGGTGAATGAATAAACGTTGACTAAATGAAAGGGCATCTGGAATGGGTCCCCAGATGTCCCACCTCTGCTTGTCTTTGGTGCTGCCTGTTCCCCATCCATCCTTGGGCTTAGTGGCTATGGTAAGTGGAGTTCTGTTTTAGCAGCGTGGGGATCCTTGGGCCTAAGGCTGCGTGGAATACTAAGAGGGTCCTTTGTATTTGCACAGAATGAGTGAGTAAATACCTCTTAAGCACTTACTATGTACCAGGCACTATCTAGGCCTCCAGCAGCTTACGACAGAGGATCTCACTGGGTCTTCATGAGGCAGAGCAGGAGTTCCTACACCCATTATACAGATGAGCAAACTGAGGTTGGGAGAACTGAAGTCACGGTCCTGAGCCGCATGGCTAACCTTCCCTGAAGCCAGAGCAGTAACCTGGCCCAGGGTCCTCCTCCCTCCCACTGCCCCTTCTCTGGGGCAGGACTCTGCAAGGCTTTGCTAACGTGGGCGTTTCTTTGGCAGTGAGTATGATGAGTACGGCTTCCTGAGGGTGCCCGACTACGAGGTAGAAGACCTGAAGCTGCTGGCCAAGATCCAGGCGCTGGAGGTGCGCTCCCACCACCTGCTGTCCCTCGAGGCTGTGGAGCGGCCGCTGCGGGAACGCTGGGCTGCCCTGGCTGAGCTCGTGCCCTCGGCCGAGCTGAAGCAGCTGCTGCGGGCAGGAGTGCCCCACGAACACCGGCCGCGCGTCTGGAGGTGGCTGGTGCACCGCCGCACCCAGCACCTACACACTCCCGGCTGCTACCAGGAGCTGCTGGGCCGGAGCCAGGCCAGCAAGCACCCTGCTGCCCGCCAGATCGAGCTGGACCTGAACCGTACCTTCCCCAACAACAAGCACTTCACCTGTCCCACCTCCAGCTTCCCCGACAAGCTCCGCCGGGTGCTGCTGGCCTTCTCCTGGCAGAACCCCACCATCGGCTACTGCCAGGGCCTGAACAGGTGAGCAGCTACAGCCTGGTGAGGGCGCGGCCCTTACCTTTCAGAGCACCGCTCTGTCTCTTTGGAGCCTCCCAAGAACCCCGAGACGTGAGCCCAGGACGCTCGGTCCCCACTGGACAAATAGGGACAGGTGAGAGGACATGTTCAGGACAGAGATGGGCCAGGCCCCCTGTCCCATGCTCTCTCTTTTGATCTGTGCTCAGGGAGGTGCGACTCACGTAGAGAGCATCGTGAATGGTCCGCTGGAGTTTATAGTGCACGGCCGGGCTCACATATTGCAGGACTGTCGGGCTCATTTGCTTGGGATCATTTGCTTTAAATGAAACCTAAGAGGAGCCCAAGGAAAAGGGAATTTGTAAATGTTACAGGGGGAGCTCACAGGAGCCAGGAAAAGAAAATAGAGCTGAGGACCAGCTGGTCACTGGAAGGCAGGCAGCTGCTCCGTCCAGCGGGGGCGCAGCACTGTGCACCCCCAGGGCAGCCTGCATACCCAGTCCCTGGGAATGCCGTGCCCTGAGGACGCACAGCACCAAGGCACTTGTCTGCAGCCCTCTCTGCGGCTACATGGTCTCTGGCCTCTCCCTCACTCGACCCGCCTGCTTCCTTCCCTCTCAGCAAACCAGCCTCTGCCCAGTCATTTTGGGGATGCTCAGAGCAAATCAAGGTTGCCGTAATGGACATCTCAGCCCCTGAGCCTTGGGCCTTTCAGCAAATCTTCTCACCCCATCCCTCACGCACTCAGCCCTCGTGCCCCAGTCCTGAATTCCCTAAAAAAGGAATCTGAATGGCCCGGCCTGGAATAATTTCCATTCCTGGTCCATTCAGCAGGGGAGGGAAGAAGGGATTGGGGGTAGGAGATGATGTCACCATAGTGCTGCCCCCTCCAAGACTGCGGGGGACTGTCCTGGATGTCCCCAGGTATCTCAGTAGAGGTTGCTTCGTCTCAGATATTTCCCAAAGCAAGTTTTGACTCAGTTTAATTTAAACACACCCATACTCAGGCAAAATTTACATAAGCCATTCTGCTGTTTTTTCAGACTAGATGGTGTGTGACATTTATTTAACACAGAATAAACATTCAGATTGTTCTCACTCAAATTTGAATGGTTCTCAAGGGTAGATATTTTTTCCAGCCTAAAATTAGGTGAAATTTAGCATGCATATATGCAATTACTGGGACTTGGGCGTTAAACTCCAACCATAATGCCTCTCGGTCTAAGCCTCCTTAGAAATTGTGTTCGGATTTCATGCTACTCTAAATGTCTGCTACAGGTGACATCTGTAGAAATTTCATTCATTCACCCAAGCAAAAGCCTGTGCACTTTTTATCTATTTGAACATGTTAAAATCCAGAAGGAGCAAAATTTGCAAAGCCTCTTTAAGACTAGTTATAAGGGAGCTGGAAGCTATGCGATTAGTATGAACAAAAATGTTTACATCTCATGCAAAGGTCAGGTGGGAAGCAATGCTTGATGAGGGCCTCTTGGATGCCAGGTACTTAGCATACCTGATGCCATTTAATCCTCATGAGAACCTGTGAGGTGGGCATTGGTGGCCCCATTGTCCACATGAGACTAGAGGGCCCAAGAGGCTGAGGAACATGCTCAGAGCCTCACCACACATGGTGGCCAAGCCAACTACTAACCCTGGACTCTGGTCCCCAAACCCAGTCCTTCCTGCAGCCCACGCTCACTGAGAATGGCAGTGGTGGCAGACAGTGTGCCAGGGCTCCCAGAAACCCCTTTTCCTGCGTAGGTGTAACCTTTGGGAGACCTGCTCTGGAGTTCAAGGCCCCCTATAGCAGGAGAGGGCCTTGCGGTAGCCTCATAGAAAGAGAAAAACTTCTGTGTGGAAAGAGGTAGTGCACAGGCTGTAGAAGGGGATACAGGGACAACTGAGACCAAGAGACGCAGAAAATACCGGGAGGGTGTTTTTTAAATCTCTTTCTCTGGATGCTATTTTTACTTAAATTTGATATGCAAGCACACATAATTGGTATTTATGTAAATATGTGATTGCTTAAAATAGAACGTTATTGTAATAGCAAGCCCGTTCAGATGTGCAGCATATTGGCCCTAACCCCAAGACTGCAGGCCCTGCACTTGTCTTAGTTGCCATCTAGTGGTGGTCGTTAGAACTGCATGTGTGGTGTCTCAAGATGACAAACCCTGCTTCCAAGGCAACAAATCCAGCCTGTTCAGACAGTGACAGTTATCATAGTGATGATCTAATGCTAATTTAGAACAAAAATTTTAAAGCTATTTCCCTGTGAAAATAAGTAGAATTCTTTAAAAGTAGTTTTTTCTCGTCCCCATTGACACAGTCCCTCCTTTGCAGGCCTACTTGCAGTCCTGCTGTAGCCCTGAGCAGGCAGTTAGTAAGCCCTAGCAACCAGCCTCGGATAATGGACCTTTTAGTGTGTGCAGAAGTCTAAACCAATGCTGGCAGCCAACTGTAGACTGAGGACTTCCTGAGCCTCTGGGGAAACAGGGTGGAGAGCAGCAGGCTGGACTTTGGGAGTGCTGGGTTCTCTTTCCACCCTGCCACCAACAGACTGTGATCTTGAGCAAGTCACTTCTGCTTTCTGGGCCTTGGTTTTCCCATCCGTGCAATAAAGAATTTGTCCAGACCAGAAATGACCAGTAGGAGGCAGCTACCTAGAGCCTTGTCCCGAGTGAATTTCTGAGGCTGCCTCCAGACCAGGGGAAAGAGTGCCATAATCAATTAGTTATGTCTTCCCTGGGCAGAGACAAAGGGAATGTTGCCATGATCAATTGGTTATGTCTGCTCTGGACACAAACAAAGAGAGTGGTGGCCGGTATACCTCACATTTGCTATCCTTGAGCTCAGTGGCCTCTGGAGGTTCCCTCCCCTGCAGCTCTGACAGGGCAGGGCCTTCTATTTCTAAGGACTTCTGTGATTATTCTTTTCTTCACTCACTCAGCTCAGACTCAAGAAGATTTGTACAAATATTTGAGCCAGAGTGGGGAGAAATTCCTTCCCAATCTACTGGAGAAAGAGAAGGGATTTCTTTTCTTGTCTTTTGAGATTTGACCCTGTTTCTAAGAGTCGTGAACCTCAGAAGGGTGGAGATCATGAATCCAATCAAGTGAGAGCCCAGAGAAGCATAAGTATCTGGACAATGAAATGTGCTCTTTAAATGCTCTTTACTTGTATAGAGTCTGAGTCTTCAAATGCTGTAAAGCAACATCTCCCTGAGGCTGCTCTGAGGAGTACTTGGTCCACGAGGCCTCCGTGGGTGCAGCGTACAAAGGGACCCCCACGGACCCACTGGGCAACCCTGGGTTAGTCAGAGTCAGTCACACAGGGCTTTGTCACTGCAGGGTTTCTCAGAGGCTTTACTAAGACAGTGCACATCGTGAGCCTCTAAGAGGGGGCTGGAATGTGCAGCATCCCCCACATGTCAAAGAATATGGGGCCTCGTGGTCACTTAGCATCTTGGGAAGTGTGTTCTTGGATTGGCCGTGGCTGAGAGCTGCCAGGGAAGATGGGAGAAGGAGAGAAAACAGTACTTCTCCCAGGAAGACTTCCCTGCTCAGCCCTGGTGGGGGGTCTTTTTCTCACCCGTGATCTCATTAGAGCCTCATGAGAACTTTGAGGGGCGGGGAAGTGGAGGAGAAAAAGAACTATGTGCATTGAGCTGGTACAGGCCAGCGAGCAAGGCACGGTAGGTCCATCTGCTCACTCCCAGCCTGGGGGGCAGACATTGGTAGTCTTACTTTGCAGACTCAAGAGAGTTAGTGTGCTTGCCAAGGTCTCAAAGCCTGTGATTATTAAGGTGAAGCTAGCTAACATTTATAAGAGCTCACGTGTTTCCGGCACTGTGCTGGGCACTAAATGAACTCAGTTCATCCTCACAACAGTCCTGTGATTAATATGAGGAGACTGAGGCTCAGAGTGGTTAAGTAACTTGCCCAAGGTCACCCAGGAAGCAGCAAGACCAAGATTCACACCCAGGCAAGCTGACTCCAGGGCCCCTGCTCTGAAATGGTCCCCATTGCTCTGGAAATCGCCAGGGTCATCTTCCCCAAAAGAGTGTTCATCTCACTCCAGGTGCGGGAACACCAGCCTGGCCAGGGAGTGGGGAGTGGGGCTGGACTGGTGCTCGTGTAGAGGGACTTACCCCTGGGGCCCAGTGAGCCACCTCTGTCCTGGGCTGCCTGGCAGGGCTCCGGCGTGCGTGGGTCACGCCCAGGCTCCTTCTCTCCCCCTCCAGGCTGGCGGCCATCGCTCTGCTGGTCCTAGGTGAGGAGGAGAGTGCCTTCTGGTGCCTGGTGGCCATCGTGGAGACCATAATGCCCCCCGATTACTACAGCAAGACGCTGATGGCGTCCCAGGTGAGCGGGGCAGGGAGGGGACTCGGCGGCCACGCAGGGCAGTGCCCCTGAGTTGCTCCTACAAGCCAGGGAATCTTCCAGGCTTCCACTTGTCCCTCGGTACTGTGGGCCCATAACCCTCTCTGGGACTCCTGGGAAGTTGCGGTGAGCTGGGGGCCTTTAGAATTGTTGGGCTATGTTGTTGCTATTCCAGTGGCGACATCGTGTCGTTAGAAACGGTGGGTTTCGTGGGGAGGGGAGGAGAAGGAAATCCAGTGTCCCTCGCTATTTGCCAGTCAGGAATTTCAGCACAGAGGTCAGGTGGATGGGCGATGGGGCTGGGAGGGCGGGAGGCGACGGTGCTGACTCCTACACACGCTCGCCGTTGTCTGCTGAGGAGCACGGCCGCCTCCATCATCTCGTCACCGCCTCGGCTGCCCTCTGGGCACAGGCCGGCCCTGGAGCCCGGCAGAGCTGGGTCCACACCCCTCCCGCTTCACTGACCAGCTGTGTGGCTGTGGCAAGTGACATCACCTCTCTGAACCCCAAGCTGGTCCGCTTTTGAGTGGGAATAAAGTTTCTCCATGGGCTTAAGAGCTGTAAATACGCAAACATTTCAAACCCCCATCCCCACTCGCCAGCCTCTCCCGCCACCCCTGCCGCGTTCTCACGGCATCAGCACCTTCCGCTCCGCACAGAGGCCCTCCCGCTCCCCACCTCCAAACCCATCAGCTACCATCCGTCTACCCACCCAGCCTTTCTCCTACTACTGACTCCTCCGTCTGGGCCGCCTGCCTGGGTGGGGAGGTCAGGGGCCCGTGGGTGTTCAGGTGTGGAGCTGGGGGAGCGATCCAACTTGGGAGTCACGGCAGAGAGGTGTCGGATCAGGTGAGGATCCATCTGGCCTCACGGAAGGGGAGCCCAAGCTAGCAGTGGCTTCAGCAGGGGGTTATTTTTCTCAGATAAAGACAAGGCAGGACCCACCCCTCAGTGCCATCAGGCCTCAGGCTCCTTCCAGCTCCCTGCCCTGCCACCTCTGGCAGGTGGCCATCATCCTCTTGCCCATTGCCTTGTGGTCACAAGATGGTCATGTCCCCTCCGCCACTGTGGCCATGGCCTGGGCTGGAAGAAGCAGAGGGGTGGACAGCAGGAGCTGGCTCCCCCACCCGGCAATTTCCACCTACATCTGACTGGCCAGAAATGTATCTCGTGGCCGCCCTGGTTGCTAGGCAGGCTGGGAAATGTGTCGTGTTTTATGTTCACATCCTAACACCTATGACATTGAGGTATGTTGCATAAGCAATGTGGCAGGGTTTGGGGTTTCTTTTTCTTTCATTTTTTATTATGGAAAATATCCCACATTTAAAAAAAATAGCGAAAATGGCATCATGAACCTCCACGTGTGCATCACCTGGTTTCAGTAATTGTCAACACAGGGAGCCCAGTGTTGTTTCATCTGTATTCCCACCCACTCCTGCTTTGATTATCTTGAAGTAAATTTCAGATACAATATCAGTTCATAAATCCTTCAGCAGGTTCACTGGCTCCTCAGACTCAGTGAGTTACCGCAGGTTTGGAGCTGCACACCTGGCCTGCACAGCTGACCGGGTTTCTGGGTAAGGAGAGAGGGGAGCTGGCGGTGTTTGCCACAGCCGATGCTAACACCTGCAGGAGGACTCAAGCTGGGGGTGAGGGCGGAGCAACCAGCAGTTCTAGGAAGGAAGAGCAAGAAGAAACTAAAATAGGCTCATCCCAGAGGTAGGAGGGGAACCACAAAAGAACTATGTCCTGGAGCCGGAGAAGGAGCCAGTGCTGGGAGTAGTCAGCTGGGTCCAGTGAAACAAGGATGGAGGTGTGACAGTGGCCCCAGGAAGAGGTCACTGGCAACCATCACCAGCAGTGTCCTGCTTTGGGAAGATTCTTTGATGCCAAGAGTGGCAGGACATTATGCCCCGCACACCCCTGCCTCAGGACCTCACCCCAGACATCCACCCAGCGCCTTCTGTGTCCAGCCCAAAAGGAGTGTAGAGAAGCGGCCGTGGCCGTCGGCTGATGCAAGCTGAGACAAGGCTCTTTCCCCAGGGCCTTTGTGCATGGCCAGTTTCTCTGAACTGCCACATGGGTCAGCCTGGCCCCCCCGGCTCCTGCTTGGCTCACGGTGCAGGTGGGCAAGGGGGCTGAGAACTCGCCAGCCACATTAACCTCCCGCAGAGCCTGGCGCCACAGCCCCGATGGCTCTCGTTGTGTCAGGAGCAGCGGGTGGTGTGCTGCTGCGCCTGCCTCCCCAGCTCTGCGGCCTTCTGGGCAGGGCAGGACCTACTCAGAGCGGCTCCGGGCTTGTGTGTGGACTGACTATGTAGGAAGGGCGGGCAGGGAGGCTGAAAGTGACAGGCCCTCTCACCGGCTTCCAGGTGGACCAGCGGGTGCTCCAGGACCTCTGCTCAGAGAAGCTGCCCAGGCTGATGGCCCACCTCGGTCAGCACCATGTGGACCTCTCCCTCATCACCTTCAACTGGTTCCTCGTGGTCTTTGCAGACAGTCTCATCAGTGACATCCTCTTCCGGGTCTGGGATGCTTTCCTGTACGAGGGGACGAAGGTAGGGTGTTGGCAGGGGGGCCCTGAGCAAGTCCCTTCACCCCTCTGGGCCTTGATTCTGCCCCTGGAGACTGGGAGGACAATGCTCACCTGTCAGGGTTGCTGAGGTCTCCTGAGAGCATGGCTTTGTAACCTGCGGCATGCTTTGCACATATGAGAGGCACTGGTGGCTCTGCCTCTGAAGATGTGCCCTCAAGTGGGATTGCCTTTCCCTGGAGAGGAGGCGTGAGCGTGATCGGGGGGCACATCTCTAGTCCATCTGTTGCCCCCCAGTTACCTGGGCTCTTCCTTCCCTTCCTCCTGGTTGCACTAAGCCCGGAGTTGGGGGCTGGAGTTTGGGTCTGGTCCCAGCCCTGCCCTGCTCTTGCCAGGAGGCCCTAGGCAGGTCTCCCCACCACCCCAGTTTCCACCTCACAGTTCACAGAGTACCTTCAAATTTGTCCTTTGATTTGATTCCTGCCAGAGCCCCATAAAGTAAAGGCATGGAGTTAACCACATCAGGTCCAACAGGACAGGCTAGAGCTGGACTCAGTGCAAATCCCACATTTCAAGCTGTGCTCCCCCACACTGTGCCTCCAGGCCTCACCTCTGCAGCCAGTGCAGGGACTCCCACACCGCCTGGGGCTGTGGCCTTTCCTCCCTCTGGGGACTACCTGCCTGGTCCCCCACGCCCCACCTGAGCCTCCACTGTGCCCCCAGGTGGTGTTCCGCTATGCCTTGGCCATTTTCAAGTACAACGAGGAGGAGATCCTGAGGCTGCAGGATGGCCTGGAGATCTACCAGTACCTGCGCCTCTTCACCAAGACCATTTGCAACAGCCGGTGAGAGCCCTCCTGTCCCCTCCGGCAAGCCCGCACCCGCGCACCCCAGCACACAGCAGAGGGGAGGCTGGTGTTTGCCAAGAGGAGATTCCTTAGTGATACTGATCGTCCCGTTATAGCCTAGAAATCTTTAGGGAAGTCCTACTGTCTTGATGATGCATCTGCTGCCTCCCCATGGCATTTGAAGCCTCCATGCAGTTTCGTTTCTTGCCCACCTTCCCTTACCCTGAACACTCATGGCCTGTGATCCTGGAAGGCAGAATTATTTGAGTTCCTAGAACAACCCCACCTGTGGGCTTTTGTCCTTGTTGTTTTTTCTACTTAGAATGCCTCCTTTCCACCTCTACCACCACCATCTTCTTTGCCTGGTCAACTTTTATTCACTCTTTAAAACTCAGCTCACATGTCACCTCCTCCAGGAAGCCTTCCCTGACCAACCTTTCCCTGCTGGGTTAGGTGCCCTCCTTCTGAGCTCTGATAGCCCTGAGCTTCCTCCTGCCTCAGCACGATCGCCCCTGGTGGAAACCATCTTCCTCTTCACTGTTTCTTCCCCGAGGGCAGGGGCCAGGGGCTCAGCCACAAGGGGGGATGTCCCCGTGGGCCCTGTGCTCTAGACTGATCGCGCCCTCCCCGCAGGAAGCTGATGAACATCGCCTTCAACGACATGAACCCCTTTTCCATAAAACAGCTGCGGCAGCTGCGGGCGGCGCACCGGGAGCGGCTGGAGTCTGAGCTGCGGGAGCTGGAGCGGCTCAAGGCCGAGTACCTGGAGAGGCGGGCGTCCCGGGCCAGAGCAGCGCCCGACGGCTGCGCCAGTGAGGACGAGGCGGAGGGGGAGGCCTGACGGGGCCTCCTGCCCTCCCCAAAGCCTTCCTTACCCTTGGCCGGCAGGCCCCTGGAAGTCAGCATGGGCCAGCGGTCCAGCCTGGGTAGCCCCATCACCATGTGACCCTGGACAAGTCCCTTCTCTCTAGGCCTCAGTCCCCCACTGGGACACTGTCTGCTGGGAAGCCATTGGTTGGGTTACCTTTTGTGGGCACTTACCAGGGATGCCAATCCTTCCTGACCTCTACACAGAGCACGTTAGCATGTAAACAAGCAAGAAGAGTACTGTCTTTATGGGGTAACCTGGAACGTCGTTTGGGTTATGCCAATATAAGCAATGTAAATGTTGGAAATAGTTCACAACCTTTGGGATTTAAATGGTTCTCAGTTACCAGTTTTTCCCGGATGGGCCCAAGGTGCCAGGGTGTGCCACCACTAAGGCCTCCCAGCTCAAGATGTCTCTGGCTGCTGTTTCTCTGGGTGTCTCTGCAAGGCTAGCCTCTTCCTAGCTCCCTGAGGAGCTGGGTCCTGAGCGTGTAGGGTTTCCGTCTCTCTGGGTAGCAGCCCGCTGCAGTGCTGACTGGGTCTGCATTCCAGGCCCATCCTCCGCGTACTCTGTGTCCGGAGCCATGTGCCTGTGCCCTCCTTTCTGCTCTCAGCCTATGTTGGGGGATCGCCAGGGAAAACCCCCAGCCCACCACCATGAGGAACCTGGTGTGGGCTTGGGCAGAGAGCCTGGGTCAGGGCTCCCACTTCTGACCCCCCACTGCCCACCTTTCCTCTGAACAATGGGCGGTTGGGAGGGTGGGGAGATGGTGGTGAGTGGGGGCCCTAGTTGGCTCGTCATAGACTCACCGGGGCAGGCGCTCAGGGCTCTGTGGCCCCCGGCCCAGAGCCAGGCTCTGCAGACTGAGGCAGGGGTCAAGGCTGCACAGTGATTTGGGCAATGCATTTCTCAGCCAAACATGTGACTGTGCTGGGACAGCTTTGGGGTTCTCACGTGGAAACCTCCTCTCTGATAAACCACCCGGGTTAGGTGAAGCTGCCTTTGAACCTCCTAGCTCTGATCTGAGGCTTCTGTCCAGAGCTGGGGAGGAAGCTTTGCCCCTCACTGAGGACCAGCGACAGGCCCTTTGGCAGCCCTGGCTGGTCCCTAGCACCTCATGTCACTCACAGGTATGAGTTTGGGGTGCACCAGGCAACCAGCTCTCCCACACTATGCCGCAGCCCTGGGGAGGGGTCCTCAGAGTACCTTTCCTCAACCTCTGGACAGGATGGATGCTGTAACCTTAAGGTTGGTGGGTCACTGGGGCGACAAGGGGCCCGGCCTCATGGTGCTCTCAGGAGGGTTGAAGGAGATAATGCTGGTTCCGAGCCTGGCGCACAGTAAGCTGCATCCAATTTTTTTTTCTTAAGAAACAGGGTCTCACTGTGCCACCCAGGCTGGAGTGCAGTGGTGCGATCATAGCTCACTGCAACCTCGAACACCTGGGCTCAAGAGATCCTCCCACCTCAGCCTCTCTCCCTAGTAGCTGGGACTGCAGGTGCGTGCCCACACCCAGCTAATCTTTTTAGTCTCACTGCACTGCCCAGGCTGGTCTCAAGGAGTTCCTACCCACTTGGCCTCCCAAAGTGCGGGGATTATAGGCGTGAGCCACTGGGAGAGGCCTTTCTTATGAAGGAAACATCTTGGGGGGTGGGGCCTCGAGGCCTGAGGTGCACAGAAGGCCCAAGCTCCAGAGCTGGGAGAGAACTCATATTCACTCTTCCACACAAACAACCACAAGCAAAAGAGAAACAGGCACTGGGTGTGGGGCGGATGGGTAATGGCACCCTCCTCCCTCAGTCTACCTCTCTTCCCCTCCTCCATCCCTCTTCTTCACCCTTTTTCTCCTCCCCACCCCCTCTCCCTTCTTTCTTCTTCCTCTCTCCCCCCCCTCTCTCCTCCAACCCCAACTCCCACCAGGCAGGGAGAGGCTCTGCTCAGAGTTGGGTGCCTGAGCTCTGTCCTTCCCCTCCTAGGGGGAGGAGGGGGTGCTTTGCCTCTGACCCAGCACCATGTGACCTCTGCTTCCTACCTGGCTGCACCTTAGAATCCCCTGAGTAGCTTTTTAGTTGGTGCTGGGGTCCCACGCTCAGAGCCTGTTGTGGGGCCCAGGTGTTCTGAGACCCTGGGAGGGTTGGGGACCACAGGACAATGAGGACTCACTGCCTCCTCCAGCCCAGCAGGGGGCGCTGAGTGAGAATTGCCCGTGCTGCAGCACCTGCTCACCCAGGCCAAGCTAAGGTTACAGACGAGGAGACGGCTCAGAGAATTGGCTAACCTGCCCACAGTCACACAGCCACTGGGCGGTTGAGCCATGCCAAGCCAGGGAGAGCTCCTCCTGGCTTCTCCCCTCACCTTCTCTGGAAACTAGAACACCTCCCCGACGGACCCAGGGAAAGGACAGGCGTGGCCCGTGGCCTCGTGGGGGTACACTCATGGGTTTAGCTGCAGGCAAAGGAAAATGAGAGCTGGGATTGTGGTGATAGCCCCTTCCAAAGCTGAACCAGGCAGCGAGGCTACAGCAGGGGTGGGTGGGCCCCCAGAATGTCCAGGCCTGCTGCTGCTGCTCTCAGAGCCTGCCCACCCTCCCGTGCTCTTCCCAGAGGGCGTTTGGGGCCCTCCCCTGGTGTCGGGTTCCTGGCCTGCACCACAGCTGTTGCCCCCTTCCCCAGGGGCTGCACCGCCCCGCCTGGAAGATCTGATCCCTCTCAGCCCCACCTTCCCACCCCAGGGACGGGAACTCGTGCTCAAAGCATCCCTCCCCCTCCCCGCACCACCCCCCCAGCAAGCTGTGGTCGAGACCCCACTCCAGAGGGGAGGGAAAAGGAGTTACTCAGGGAACCTCCCTCAGCGACATCCCACGAAGAAAGAGCTAGATCAAAGGAGGAGGGGCTGGAGGACACTTTGGAAGACCTCCCCCCACACTCACACACACACCCCAAAGGGGGAGGTGCATACTCATTTCCACTGATTGCCCGTGTTCAAGGCTACTGTCCCCAAACACAGACCCTCACCCACCAGGTGCCATCCTCTCATTCTTTCTGAGCTCCATCTCCCAGGGACACAGGCCACGTTGTACCGAAAGCTCCATGTGGGGCAGGTAGATGGGAATCTTGCCCCACCCCCCACATACACGTTCTGGTCCCGCACAAGGTGTTTACCCACAATGGAAGAGTAAACAGAGCTGAGCACCTGGATGCGCCGGGAAGGAAGCGGAGGCGGGAGGTTTCCTGGCCCATCCCAGTTAGCACAGCACTAAGGTCCACAGAAGGTGCAGGCAGAGGGGCCCGACTTTGGAACCAGACCTGCTGTGTGGTTTTCTATAACAGCTAAGGGGGGCTGGGCAGGTCATGCCGGCTCTGGCCTCAGTTTCCCCAGGTGTGCAGTTTGGGGGATGGACGAGGTACCCTCCCACATCTGGACCAGGATTGGGGGAAGGAGAGGGCAGGACAGGAGGAGCCCCTCACACAGAGGCATGTACACACACACACACACACACACACACAGCGACCCCAGGTGGGGTACCCGGTGTGGTCTATTACAGAGGCCTCTCCCTGGCTTATCAGTCCCTATGCCCACAGCCCCCAGAGAGGTCCCTGTCAAACCAGCTGTTCCCCAAACAGAGTCCCAGCCACCACCCACCTTGGCACAGGGCGGGAAGATGCAGATACAGGCCCGGAGGGCACGTCTACAGGGCATCTGGGAAGGCCGGAAGGATGAGTGGGTTTAGACGGGGAGATGATGGTCTGGGAAGAGAATTCCAAGCAGACCAAGAGCAAAGGCTACGAGGTGTGAGAGTGCAAGGGAGTGGCGTTAGGGGTGGGCACCAGACCTACTGGCCCAACCCCCACGTGAATTAACACATTCAGATGCCTTAGCCTGGGAAAGGTTGTGGTGCCCACCCTCTAGGTATAGTTCAAGTAAAAACAGGAATGAACTATGAGTAAAAGAAATTCTCACAACGTCCTAATTTTGTCCATATGCTTTTTTGAAACTTCAGATAGCCGCTCTTCTTCCGTGCTGGCACTTGAAGCATGCATTCAGTCTGCCCACTGAGCAGTCCAGCGTGGACAGGTCTGGGTCAGAATTGTAAGGTGGCGGCTTTGAGGGTCTTCCTGGACACAGGGTAGGCAGAGAGTCCATCCCGCTCTGGGCATGGGACAGTGGCCCAGTGAACTGCCAAAGGAGATAATCAAGCGCCCGCCAAGTACTTAGCCACGCTAAGCCTCAATTTACTTATCTGTAAAATGGGGGTAATAATAAAACAAAAGGCTTGGTAGGACTAAATGAAATAATATATGGAAAGTAGTACATCGTATGCTCTGCAATTCACTTAACAGCTATATACTGAGTGCCTACTATGTGCCAGGTACTGTTCTAGGCCCTCGAGATACACCACAGAACAAAACCCAGAGGTCTTCTCAGGAGAGGCGGTGTGGCGGAGTGGCTCTGAGCCGGGGCGTGGGAGCCACGGCGCCTGCGACTGCATGACTAGCTGTGTGATCGTAAGCTAGGTACCTAACGTCTCCGGGCCTCAGCCTCCTGATGTGTAAAATAGGTGAGTAGTAGCACCCAGCTCACAGGCTCGCGGGCAGCAAAGTGAAGTAATGCACACAAGGTGCATAAACAGCGCCTGGCTCAGTGAGCGTTGCGTGGTGGTGTTAGAAGGCAGGGCAGCAGCGCCCCTCCGGCTCCCGGGGGAAGGCAGGGCGTCCCCCGCCGCCCGGCGGCCCTGGCCTCCCCGCGGACCCGCAGCCCGGCAACCGCTCCCGCGGCGCGGGCGTGAGGAGCGCGGCCCCGGCGCCGCCTCTGCGTGCGCGCTTTACCCGGCCGGCATCGTCACACCCAGGGCTCCAACAGCCGCTAAGGCAGACACAGTTCCAGTCTCCATGCTACCGTGGGGGAAACTGAGGCTCCGGGAGGTCGAGTCCCTTGTCCCACGCCACGCAGCGTGGGAACTGCGGGACGCGAAGCCAGGCAATCCGGCTGTCCCAGCCTCCGCTTGGTGGCGGGCAGCGCCCCCATCCCTGCGGCGAGTGCGCGCCAGTCCGGAGCGGGTGTGCACGCCCCGAGGCCGGCCCCGGGGCCAAGAGCGCGGCCGGGGGCGGGGCGGGGACTTCGGGCGGGCAGCGGGCGGGGCTTGGGCCGGGCCCCGGCCCCGCCCTCCGGCCCCGCCTGCCCCGCTGCGCGCAGAGAGGAGGCGGCGGCGCTGGGCGCGGGGAGTTGGCGGGTGGCGAAGAGCGTGGAGCCGGAGCCGGACGCCGCCGCCGCCGCCACCTGCGTGGCCGTCATCAAGGTAGGGCGGCCCGCGCCGCCGGCAGCCCCTTCCCGGTCTGCGCGATGGGGGCGTCGGCGGGGCGTGCGCGCTGTGCCTCCGGCTGCAGCTCCCGGGGAGGGAGGGATGCGGGGCTCGGCGAGCCGCGGGAGACCGGCGAGGCGCGGGGGACCTGGCTTCCAGCCCCTTCGCGTGACTTTGCACGAAGCACTGCTCCTCTCCAGGCCTCAGTTTCCCCATCGGGATAGCGGGCGCAATGGTGCCCCCTCTTCGCAGGATTGTTGGGAGGGGCCGCGGCTCCCGACGGCTCGGGCCGGGATACGCACTGTCTGCACCGCCCACCCCTTCCCAGGGTGAGGGCGGCTCACCCTGGGCGCGGCCAGCCAGTCCCGACAGGCCCCTGTGGTGGCCCGGGTACCCTAGGAGACGCATATCGGGACCCTTCCCCTCTTGGCTGGATTACCTACTGGGCCTCAGCTTCCCAGTGCGGGAAAGAGTCGCGGGTGCGGGGATGGGGGGGTCCCCAGGTCCCTGCTCAGCCGACCTGGGCTTGTGGGTGGGGCGATCAGAGTCTGCCTGCCAAGACGGCCTCGTGGTCGCCTGGGGCTGGAGGAGCCCTAGGCTGGACCTGGCTGGACCCTCAGCCGCACACCTGCCTGGACCAGACCCATGCAGGCACCTGGATTTAGAGGATGGTGTAGGACGGCCCCCTCCCCTTCCCAGCCCCGGCCAGCTGCGGGTGCCTAGCTCTGTGTCTAGCCCTGTGTGACTAGGCTGACACACCTGGACCTCAGAGGGCCAGCAGCGCCAAGAGGGCTGGGTCTGAGTGGGATTGGGGCAGGGGGCAGACGTGTCTGAGGCGCTGTGGGTCCAGGCTCTCTGGGTAAAACAGATCTATGGCCTCTGGCCAAGCCCCTCTGTTAGATCCCTTCTGGAAGTCTTGCTGCCCCGTTGTACACTCCTTATGGTGAGGATGTCACTAGCTGCAAACCAAGCTGGAAACTGCTTCCTAGTCACTGCCCCTCACACTGCTCCTGCTCTGGGCACAGCATCTGACCCTTCCTCCTCCCCACCCCGGGGCAGTGATCAGGTTCCCTAAATCTGCTCACCTCCAGGCTGAACAGCCCCAGGCCAAGGAGTTTCTCCTGCCAGAGCAGAGGGGAGCAAGGCAAAAAAGAAGGAGCTGAGGTGTCTGCCCCAGCAGGCTGTGGGGCCACCTCCGCCTGGGGCTAGTTCAGAGCCCACCTGTGCAGCAGGCCTGGAACTTGCTCCTGAGCTTCCTGCACCTCCTGCATACTTTCTGGGAGGTCTAGGGTGAGAAGGGGGGGCCGGCCCCCTCTCTAAGCCCTTCCTGTCCATGGGGTCTCTTCCCCACTTCTCCCCTTATGCCTGCCCTGATGGAAGGAGCAGTTTCTGGGAGTCAGTTCTGAGTTTCTGGTCTCTCTTGTCCCCCTGATGGCCTGCCCCTCACCCAGGGGCTTTCTCACAGCCAAAGGGAGGGGTTCTTGGGCAGGTGGTGAGCTCCCTGTCATCGTAGTTATTCAAGCAGAGGCTGAGTGAGCATATGCAGGGGATGAGCTGACTTTGCTGAAAGTCAGTGGGATTCGAGGGCTGAAGTAGGGTGCATTTGACCTTGCCGTTTAGCCATGGTGGAGCTGCACAGGGCTCGCAGCTGCTTTTATCCCCTCGTAAAAGCAGAGTAAGTGTAGTGCTGTCCCATGAGCCCAGCTCCAACCCACAGACTTAAGTGCTACCTTAAGTCTCCTATCATCTTGACACATGTATAATCTGGGCCCCGTTTTCCTGCTTAGCTAGTTCAAGCCATTTTGGCCTGATTTAGGAGCATGGCAGATTCTAGTTATTAAAAAGTCATCCAATGGTAATAATTTTAAAATACACAATGGTATTACAGAATGTATGAGCCAAATGGAGCCTTAAGAAGTCATGGCCGGGCGCGGTGGCTCAAGCCTGTAATCCTAGCTCTCTGGGAGGCCGAGGTGGGCGGATCATTTGAACTCAGGAGTTCGAGACCAGCCTGAGCAAGAGCGAGACCCCATCTCTACTATAAATAGAAAGAAATTAATTGGCCAACTAATGTATATAGAAAAAATTAGCCGGGCATGGTGGCACATGCCTGTAGTCCCAGCTACTTGGGAGGCTGAGGCAGAAGGATTGCTTGAGCCCAGGAGTTTGAGGTTGCTGTGAGCTAGGCTGACGCCACGGCACTCACTCTAGCCTGGGCAATAAAGTGAGACACTGTCTCAAAAAAAAAAAAAAAAAAAGAAGTCATGACATCCAACTCCCTCATTTTACAGATAGGCATCCCCTGTTCCCAGAGGGAATATGACAGGCCAAAGGTCAGGCCACAAACCAGCACCTGAGCCCAGGGATCCTGATTCTAAGACCAGAGTAGTTTTTGTTTTTGTTTTTAACACATACCATATAATAAATGCAAGCGGTCTGTAGTTATTCCTTTAAAATTAGCAAAAATAAAAACAAAAGGATGAAACTCTGTGCTGGCAAGGCTGTAGGGATTTGTCCATAGCATTTAATTTTGCAGGTTGGCAGCCTATTATTGTGAAAATGATCCTACCTGCCCTTTGTCCCCAGCTGCCTACTTTGGGGACTTTACCCTAAGGAAGTAACTATAGAGAGACACATATGTAGTGCTGTTATTGGTAAGAAGTTGTCTTATACTGAGGAAGCTCTCAGTGTTTTATCTGAGGCTTGATAAACATTTTATTTTAAAAATACAGCTTAAAAAATAGTGACACTGAAGCTTACATTACCGGAGTCTGGCCAGGGTAGAAGCAACGTAGTCCAGAGGAGAGACTATGAGGCTAAAATCAATAGACATAGATTCCAGGACAAACTCTTCTGTCCCCACTGTGTGACCTTAGTTCAGTCCCTTCCCCTCTCTGGACCTCACTTTCCCCATCTGTAAAATGGGGGTAGACTCAGGGATTGTTAAATGTGTTTCAGCTCTTGCAACCCACATACTAGATAGATTTAGCAAATCTCTGTAACAGACCCTTTTATTGGAAGGAATCTCCCCATGATTAAATGAATCCCCTTAGAGGCAGGCAGCTAGTCCCCTCCACAAGGGGTTTTAGCCTTAAACTTTTGCTATTTTTAAATGACCAGAACCTGGATTGTTTTAGAGTTTGGTGTGTTTTTATCTTCTCTATCAAATCTCAGAAGGTCCAGAACATAATTCCGCAGGATCCCCTATTATTTTAGGTCTATAGTTGGTGCCTTGCCTCCTTCAGAACAGATTGGAGGTACTTTGTCATCACGCCCGATCTGAAGGGCCAGGAGTAGGTGACTTCACTTCTGTGGGCAAACATTTATTGGGCGCCTGCTGTGTACCATGCCATGAGGTGCCTCCTGGGGGTCGGCAGGCTGCTGTGGGAAATATATTAGGTTAAACCACATGAACAGCCAATATCTGTTTTTGACTTATTAAAAAATGGCAGTTTCATTTGGTTCAACCTAAATGGGAAAAGGTACACAGGTAATTAAGGAGCAGTGTGCTCCTTACTATAATTGAGAGACTGGCAGGGTGGGGTGCGGACTAAGACGGTGTGATTATAAGCTTGGAGAAGTCAAGGAGGAGGGACTGGGAGCCTCCCCTTGGAGTGGGGGCTGACAGTAAACAAAACAGACCAGAAAGATCTGCCCTGAAAGAGCTTACAGTCAGACAGGGGAAAAGGCAGACAATAAACAGCAAGTAAAATAGATGGTGACAAATGACAAGGAGCAAATAAAACATGAGGTGTGTGAAGTGGGTGGGAAGAGGGGTTGCAGCTTTAACTAGGGTGGTTTTGGGGGCTCATGCAGAAGGAGACTTTTAGGCAAAGGCTTGAAGGAGGAGAGGGAGTGAGCTGGGCTGATTTCTGGGGGGAGACCCATCCAGATGGAGGGGAAAAGCTAGTGCAAAAAGCCTTGAGTAGGACCCTGCAGTGGCATGTCCAGAGAAGAAAGAGTAGGCTGGAACAGAGTGGGCTGGAAAGGAGTGAGGGAGGAAGAAGAGGCAGAGAGGAGGTCGGAGAGGCGCTGAGCTAGATCGTGTACCTCACTGTGTACAGCGTGGAATGCTACATGTTTGTGAGGGAGCTGCTGTTTTTATCTCTTTCAGTTACGAAAACAAAGGTACAGAAAAGTTAAGTAACTTGTTGAAACTGTGTGTCATGGAGAAGCTAGGGCTTCTAGTCAAAGGCAGTGGGGAGCCATGGAAGGCTTTTGAACAGGGCAGGAACATGGCCAGATTTGAGTATTAGTGTGATTCCTCAGCGGTCGTTGTGGTCTGAATGTTTATATCTCCCCCCCAAATTCATATGTGGAAATCCTGATCCCCAAGGTGATGGTATTAGGAGGTGGGGCTTTGAGAGGTTATTAGGTCATGAAGACAGAACCCTCATAATGTGATTGATGCCCTTATAAACGAGGCCCCAGAGATACCCTCACCTCTTCCACCATGCGAGAACGTAGCAAGAAAGCACCACTATGAACCAGGAAGTGGACACTCAACAGACACCAAACCTGTTGTCTTCATCTTGGACTTCCCATTCTCCAGAACTGTGAGAAATAAATTTCTGTTGTTTGTAAGCCACCTAGTTTGTGATATTTTGATGTACAGCCTGAATGGACTAAGGCAGGGGTGCACATTGTGGAAACAGTGCAGGCCAGGAGTGCCAAGCTGGGAGCCAGGCGGGAACATGGGGCAGAGGACCTGAGAACTTGGTGCCAGAGGAGAGCTGGGGGCGGGGGGTGTCTAGGCCAGGTGGGCAGGAGGAGAAATCCAGGCTGGCTCTGGGCTTATTTATTTAACAAATTCTTACTTAGTACTTCGTATGCTGCTCCAAGCACTGTCTAAGATCTTACACATATTAAGCCACTCCTCATAACAACTTGTGGGTTTGGCCAGGTGTGGTGCCTCACGCCTATAATCCTAGCACTCTGTGAGGCCGAGGCAGGAGGATTGCTTGAGCTCAGGAGTTCGAGACCAGCCTGAGCAAGAGCGAGACCCCGTCTCTACCAAAAAGAAAGAAAAAAAATTTTTAAAAAGAAAAAAAAATGAACTTGTGGGTTTGATACTATTACTTTTATTGTTCCCATTTTTAAATGGATATATTATGTTGTATATAAATTATATCTCAACAAATACAAAGAAATTTGTATTTATAAATTGTATTTATAATTTGTATTTACAAATACATTTTTATTATATATACTTGATGATTGATGATAATGGAGAATTTTAGAAAAAGAGAGGGAAATAGACAGAAAATCAGTTACCCGTATCTTTTCTTCTCATCCCAGATAATGAGTATAAATGTTTTCGTGTATTTACTTTCAGTCTTTCTTCTATTATTCTCATTTTAAAGATGAGACGCTGGAGCGCAGAGAAGTTGGGTGTTGCCCAGGGTCAGACATTTGAACCCATGCCATCTGCCCCCAGTGTCCGGGCTCTTAATCGCTACACTGTGCTACCTGTAGGCAAACCTTGTAATGTCCAAGTTGGTGGGTTCCATTAAAACATCCATCCCAGCCCCAAGCCCTCCTCCCAGCCACCCCACTCGTGGCATCCTTTCACAGGTAGGGAAAGTGAGGCCCAATGAGAGGTGGGGCCTTGCTTAGCATCCGTCAGCCAGTCAGGAGCAGATACGTGAGGTCTGGTTCAAATACGAATTAGGGAGCTGAGAATTTGCACAGGGTTAATGTGACAGCTGCTTCCAGCCTGGCCTTGAGCCTGGAGTTTGCAACGGGCTGGCAAATGGCATGACACTGCCCACAGGGAGTGTGAGGGACTACTAGGGCAGGCCTGTGTTCCCTGAGCCCAAGGGTCTTGTTTCTCCAGCCAGCCCTGGGTGGGAGGTGGCTGGGTGATGAGGAGAGTTTGGGGCCTTGCCAAGGCTGCAGGGCCCCTGAGAGTTTTCTCCTGTCCTTTGACTGTGCATTTATTTCTGGCTCTGGTGCCAGCAAGCTCCAGGGCCGCCTGCAGCCAGGAATGCAGCCCTGGCTTTCAGCCCCAGCTCAGCCACCGAGTGGCCTGGGGCCAGGGTCTCTCCCTCCCCACCTGCAAAATGGCATCATAATGGTCCCAGCCACAGGATGAAATGGCAGGTGCACGGGGAGTGTCTCCACAGGGTGTGGCCCATGGCAGTGCTCAAGAAATGGTCAACTCCTACTGCTGTTCCTAAGGCTGTGCCAGGGTGTTGGGCCCAGGGCCGGGAATCGAGATCACCATAGACAGAGCCCCCTCCCGCCAACCCTCCCTTCACACCTGCCTGGACCAGGTAGGGCCCAGCCAGTAAAAGAGAAGACGGAAATGAACTTCAGGCAGTGGTTTGGATTTGGAGATTGCAAACGACAAGGGACACAGCGGACCAAAAGAACCCAGGCCTATAAGGAAGGAGACCTGACCCCACCGCCAACATGCTCCTTAGGCAAGTCCTGTCCCTTCTTTATGCCTCAGTGTCCTCATCGGTAAAAGAGAGACAATATTTCCTGCCTTGTTCACTGTACTGAATCTGTTGAGGTTTTCCTATGCTTGGGGGTGTGGAATTGGACAAGCGAGAGGCATCGCAGCCTGGGAGGGCTCACAGCCTGCTGGGGAGCTGCAGTTAGCGTAGGGAACCCCCGAGCTGGCAGCCCTCTAGGTGGGGCATCTAGGCCAGCCTGGGGTGGCTGAGGGGTCGGGGAAGGCCCTTCGGCAGACCTGGGCAGACCACCTGACCTGGGTTGTTGGTGGGGTTTGGAGTTGGCTGGGCCATGAAGGGGAGGAAAACAAGGGCGGCTATTGGGAAAACCATTCCACCTCTCCCATCCTCAGTTTATTCATCTATAAAATGGAGATAATGAGTACCTGCTCTGCCTAATTTATAGGGGTGCTGTAGGACTCGAAATTGGATAAAGGGTATGGAAGTGCTTTATGGACCATAAAATGCCGAGCACCTGTTCATTGTTGTTTATTGTGATTTCTGGAGCCCCTGAGGGTTAGGGAAATACCAGGCCAACAGTGGGGCTGGGAGAGCTTCCGGTAGATTTTGAAAGGCCTACAATCAGATCAGACAGAGACAGACAGCCACCATTAACCGCATACCCCTTGATTTAAGAGCTGGAGAGTATTTCTGTGCCTGGGTGTGGCTTTGCTTGGAGGGCGCCCGGGAGGCAGCCATTGCCCAATCACAGATCACAGCCCTGCTCTGAGGAAACCCAGAGAGGCCTGCGTGCTGGGGTCGGGCCCCAGGCACCTGATGGAAGGGCTGTGGGGACCTGCCAGGTGAAGGGGTGGAGGGAGGACCTGGGAGCATGGAGAGGGGGAGCCAGGAAGAAACCAGTCTGCAGAGAGGGCTCGGTGTTGCAGTAGCTGGAAAAGCAAGTGAAAGAGCAGTATGTGTGGAATGAGCCTGTTTGGGTTTGAATGTGAGGAAGTGTCTACATACACACATGTAGACATAATAAAATATTCAGATGGATAGACATCAAGCTGGTTATCAACTGAATTTTTCTTTTGTCTTTTCTATATTTTGAAATTTTTATACATGATAGATGATTTATTTATGTAAAGTTGTCACTAAGTGTACACCCCCTCGGGATCTGGGGGGGGTGGGTGGGGATGGGTTCTAGGACCCCCGAGGATACCAAAATCCACAGATGCTCAAGTCCCTGGTATAAAATGGTGCGGCATTTCATATAATCTATGCACATCCTTCTGTGTTCTTTAAATCATCTCTAGATTACTTATAATACCTAAAACAATGTAAATATGATGTAAATAGTTGTAATACTATATTTTTAAAATTTGTATTATTTAAAACAACAATTCAAAATATTGAAAAAAATTTGTATTAGTTTGCATTGTTGGTTTTTTAAATTTTTTTTCAAATATTTTCCATCCGTGGTTGGTTGAATCCACAGATACAAAGCCTGCAGAGATGGAGGGCTGACTGTAAGTAATAAATGTGATGATGATAATGTACGTAGTATAATGAGCAGGCTAGTCTGATGTCACCAGCCTGGAGGGGCGAGGACTTTGGTGAGGCCTGGATGGCACCCCCAGTTCTGGCCTTCCGGAATGGCTGGGAGCAGAGTCCAGGGATGGCTCGATGGAATCTCCCTGGAGGAGAGGCCTCTGGAGGTCTCTGGAGGTGGGTCCCAGGACCCTTTTCTTGGACAAAGACTGGGCAGGTGGCTGTGAGCCCAGTAGCATTGTGACCAAACTGCCCAGAGCTAGGGACCTGCAGCAGCAGGAGGAGCAGAGGGCCAGAGGCAGAGGTGAGGGTCCTGTGGGAGTCTGGGCCACCTCTGAGCAGGACTGGGACAGCTGAGACAGCCCAGAAGGGCCCCAGGCTGGGGAAGGGCCTGAGCCTTCAGATTCTGTGATGCTTTAGAGATCCAGGGTGAATGCCCCACCTCTGTGGCCCCCTGCCCCCCGGCGATGTGCTTCCTTGGTCTTTGGTCCCTGGAGTTCCCACAGACCTTCCAGCTCTTTGCAAAGGAAGTAAAGAAACTAAGCTACCGTGGTATTTCATTAAAGACAGAGCTTCATCTATTGTAAGATGTACCATTATTTTACAATCCATTAAGACAAAGCAGCAGACAGTTAAATTATGATTCTAAGTTGCATCCCAGTTTCAGAGCTGTTCAAATGTAAAAAAAACTGTCTTGGAATCATGTGATATGTGGCAGGCCCCACATTAGATAGACCTTTAATGTGCCTTCATTCATCGAATCCTCACAGCCACCTCGTAGCTAGAAACTCCTATCCTCTTTTTACAGATAAGGAAACAGGGACCCAGAGAAGCTGAGTAAATTTGCAAGGTCACACAGCCAGCCAGAGCTAAAGCTGCGATTTGAACCCACTCTGCTTAGATTTTTTTTTCTACACCTCTTTTTCCTCATCTAACCCCACAAAGAGAAGGCTCCCGAGTTCTGCCCCTTGGGAGGAACAGAATGGCCACGCTGCAGTGAAACATATGCCAGTTCAGAAATGCTTCAGTGGCCTGGTCATCACTCTGCCGGTGGCGCTGAGTAATGGGGGAGGCATGGAGGAGGGCTGGGGAGATAATGAGCAGGAAGGAGCTTCCAGAGCAGAGAGCTCACTGGCCAGGTCATTAGCCTCATCCTTGTTATAGCCATTATCAGTAGTAGCTTGGCCTTTGGCTCACTCTGGAGATCCGGCCCACACAGATAATCCTGGAGCCTCACCCAGACTGGTCCATTCATTCATTCCCTAAGAAGTTACTTTTCAACCTAATTTTTTGACTAGGACCGTTGTTTATGTTTTGATCACTTTCTGCAGATGAAGTTCAAGCCTCAGCGTTAGGGATACTGAGCAGCGCAGAGCAGACCCTGCCCTGTGGACTCACAGACCACAGGGGAGATAGACAGTAATCTTAGAGTGTGGAACAGCCTTCATCCTATTGGTGCCTCATACCCTGGTCTGGTATTGGTTTTGTACACAATTGGTAAAGGTTTTGTGCACCTTTCCCCCGCCAGGAATGCTTAGATTTCATGGTTCACCCAGTGTTGGGGCTTGCCAGACGATGAGGAAAAAGGTCAGTAGGGTGAAGGATTTTAGGGTTTTGATAAGAGTGAGCTGATGTCCCGTGTTACTGTGGGCAAGGAACAGGGACATCCATTGCATGTGGATATCACGTGACCCAGACACCATCCCTGGAGCTGGCCTGTCAGAAGAGGAAATCCAGGCATGGTGGCGGAGTTGGGGCATTGCTACATGAATTGTGTCATCTGAGGGAGGGGTCTCTGGTCATGGGTTCCAGGGCCGTCTCCTTGGGCCCAAACCTGTTTTACTGATCCATCAGGGTGCTGGCAAGGGCTGGTCACACCTGGTGGGTGACAGGGGGCTGGCTGGAGGTGAGGAGAGTGTGGTCAACAGTGAATGCTTGAATCAGTGACTTCGGAAGCAGGTAGAGCATTTTTATATGACAAAGTTCATGGTGTGGCTAAGAGAAGGGTCAAGGTCAAGGAAAGGAGGGCATTTGGAAGTGAGATGGTCCTTTTACAGAGGAGAAACTGAGGCTCAGAGAGATTGTAGGACTTGTCTGAGGACATACAACTAGGAAGCGGCTCTCCTTGTATGTTTTTCTGTGCTTCAAGTTTCTTCCCTGAATTTTCCTTTGGAGATGAAAACATGATGCTAGGCCGGGCGCAGTGGCTCACGCCTGTAATCCTAGCACTCTGGGAGGCCAAGGCAGGTAGATTGCTCGAGGTCAGGAGTTCGAAACCAGCCTGAGCAAGAGCAAGACCCCATCTCTACTATAAATAGAAAGAAATTAATTGGTCAACTAAGATATAAATAGAAAAAATTAGTCGGGCATGGTGACACATGC